>JAKSZU010000001.1:81049781-81057281 GCA_026018925.1 Tupaia tana
GAGGTAAGTCATGTGGGACTCCAGGACCTTAACCACTATTCCACCTACTGACCCCCCTCATGTATTATTTTTTTTGTGTATTTTTTTTAAGAGTGATATTTTGCTGTAGGACATTTATGATCACTGGAGAGACAGAGAGACAGAAAGTGAGAAATCATTCCCAGGGGACCTGTGTGACCACACTGCAACCCCCTCTCCTCTAGTCTCCACTTGGGATTTTGCGGATGCACTCACACGTTCCCAACATGAGTTTCAAGCCACCAAGTCCAGGACTTGAACTATGGTCGGTCATGTGGGAGTCCAGCGACATAACCACTACACCCTCTGCTGGCCCCTCATATAGTCTTTAAACAAGGTATATTTCTACTTAAATGAAACAAATAGTATATATTTACTGTATTATATATAGTTCTTTCCACTACCTTCAAATATGCAATTTGCAATACTAATTTTCTTGACAACAGTCATGGCAAGGGTTTATATACAACACTGAATGATAAAAATAGTTGTTAATGATTTCATGGCTGATTATTATCCATTTTTTAAACAATTACATAGCTAAAATAAGTGTAGACATTGAGGATATGTCCCATTTAAAGAAACCAGAAAGAAAACAACTAAAAACAAAACTGGAAAACAAAATATTAAAGTCTTAAGGAAAAACCATTAGCATCTTACTTAATGCTAATTAATATTTATTGAAGGCTTAGTAGAAAACAGATGTTATTCAAATATTTCCTATTGATGAACTCATTTAGTCTTCACAATAACTTAATGAGATAGTTATTATTATTATTCCTACTTTACAGATGAGGCAACTGAGGCAAAAAAAAAGGATAAATAATTGCCTAATGTCATTCAATAAGGTCACAGGCTCAAGGTGAGATTAATAACAAAAAGAAAAGCTGGATAATATACAAAATCATAATTTTTCAGAAGTCCATAAGAAAGCTAAGGTGAGAAAGCAACCAAGCAATCTTAATTCCAGAATAACCAGTCCCTCCAAGGAAATATTACAAACACACAGAGTTTCTCCTTTAGCAGAGCCCAGGAGCAGAGTCCTCACCAACCCGGACACAGGCCAAAGCCATTACTCTTGAGGAAGAAAAGCAAAACCTCTCTGCTTCCAAAGGAGAGGCAGGAAGCCATATTAAGCCCAGAATGTTATAGTGATATAAAGAAGTATCTCACTCAAGACCAACCATGGATATAGGCAGAGTTTGTGTTCTATATTCAGGAGACACAGGAATTCTTCAAAGCTTAGATACAGAAGGTCTGCCTAAGACAGGCGAGAAGTGGGTAACAGGCTCACAGAAGCACTTCACTCTTAGCTACCTCAGGCTGGAGCACATTTTAGGAAAAGGATCCTTGGTTTAAAATAATAGGAAAAAAATTAAGTTCAAGAACTAATCTAATGTTGCCATATAATGTGATTATTAAATGTTGAATAATATTTTCAAAGCCAGATAAAGACTGGAGGAGATATTTGCTGACCAGAAGCTACAAAAATTAAGCAATATTTGTTAAAATATGGTAAGTTGTAGTTCAAATAAAATGTGTTGGCATACACATTATCCAATGCTCAAAAATAAGCTCACTGGACAATGTATTTAGGAAAAAGGAAAACAAAAAAATATATATAGGGTAGTAACTCAGAAAATAGGATATTTAACTTTAATCTAACTAGCACTATTTCTAGCCCTCTGGGGTTTTATTTCTTTAACTGTAAAATAAAAAGTATGGACAAAGTCAGTGGATCTGAAACTCATAAAGTGCTGATTCCATAGTCTTTCTACAGATCTTTGGTGGTGCCCATCTAACTGATGTGTGTGTTCTTCGGTATAACTTGGAGAAACATGAGGGACCCAGTAATTTCTAATGCACTTTTTGGTTTAGACTGTTTGTGAGTCTAAATAAGTGGAAGAGGTCTTATTGTCCCTATTTTATAGACCAGTAGGTGAGGCCTGGAGATCAAATAACTAGCTTAAAAGTTATAGCAATAGTAGATAGGAAAATATAATTAAAACTAATATTGTCGATGTCTGTCTTGGGTATTTTGCTCTTAAAATATTTTGAATGCTATGACAAAGACCTTCTCTCAACTGTTTTGGTTCCCTTTTTCTTTTTCTTCTTCTTTTTATTTTTAATATGTAGATGTCTTTTACTTGTCAAGAATAAATGTCAGTTTTATTTAGAATAGTCAAGTACAAAAAATTAGTAAATTTTATATACCTATGACTTAATAAAAGTTAGAAACTCTCAAACATTCTGAGGGTACTAAGGCATTAAATGCAAAAATCCCTTGAATTAGCTGAACTTTTATGTGTTCAATATTCAGAATATCAGTTATTTTCTTTGGATGTTCAAATATTTTTAATGAAATGATTCAAGGCTATTTTCCTCCTGGAAGACAGAGTTTAAACCAACAGATATGCGATATATTCTAATGAAAATAGTGTGATACACTCAAGCTCAAAGAGAAAAGGGTTTCTAATAGAAACATTGGATTTTTTGATAGTCCACATGACTGAATTTTGACCAATATAATGTGATCAAAAGTAAACTCCAAATCATACTTGTTTATCAAATTCTCCTATGCATAATCCAGACTTTCTTTCACCTGATAATAGAAATATTTTTGAGGACCCAGAATAAGTAGAGCCACAGATGGACTTGGCCTGGATTCTGAATAGTTGTCTGGTACACAGTCCCCATCACCAGCATCCCCCAGCAGACCTGCCCTGTATTGTACTGTGAGCTATAGAAATAGGTTTGTATTGGAACCAGCAGATGGCGAAATGGCTATGATGCTGAACTCGCATGTAGTCGACCACAGTTCCAGTCCCAGACCCGGTGGCTTAAACTCACGCCGGGCGTGTGTTTGTGTGTGTGTGTGTGTGTGTGTGTGTGTGTGTGCATGCCCAAGATCCCGAGAGGAGAATGGAGGAGAAGGGATTGCGTTGTGGCCATCACCCCTGGGGGATAGTGATTTCTCACTTTCCAGTTCTCTGTCTCTTGTCTTTCTGGCGAGTGCACGTACCCTATAGCAAAAACCTCTCAAGAAAAAAATAAATAAATAAATTAAAAAAAAACAGGTTTGTATTATGTTAAGCCAGTGAGAAATTAGGTAGTTAATCAGCAATTACTCTACCCTGAGATACATAACCCTCAGAGTTTATACCTCTGCTGGATAGTCAGATGGTAATAACATACAGCTTTGAAATATTAACCTGTTTTACTTTTAGATTTTTTTTTTGTCCTTGTTACTTTTTTCCCTTCCCTTTCCTTCCCACAGGCAGATCACTCTGTGTGCATTGCCTCAGGATCAGAGAGTGGTAGGGCTGAGGATAGGGAAAAGCAGAAGAGCAATCAAACAAATTAGCTCGAGCCTTCCTTGTTTTACTTACAAAAGCCTAAGGCCAGAACAAGGAGAGAGTTTGAGAGTGTAGGCAAAATGTTTTAGCCAGAAATACAAAGGAAAAAGGCTTTCCCAAGGATCAAAAAGGGATTTCCCTGGGCTGTAGGAAAGGTGATGCTAGCTGAGAAAGAAGTATTTTTCCTACTTCTACCCCCCACTCTGTCAGTGAACTTCAGTTGACTAGGACCTGCCAATACTTGCATCTCTGTATCTGAATGCTTATTTCCCCAGATTTGCCCCATGAAGAAAATGGGCTGAAACTGTGGACAAATCGACCCCAGCCCCAGTTACCTTGAGAGTCATTGGTTTGCTGGTTTGTTTCCCTAGTTGAACCTCTCAAGGGCTGATGAATAAACAGCTCAGTTCCCTTTCTCCACAGGTGGGATCATCCTTTGTCAGTCTTTCATGCAGAAGGAAGCTTCAATCACTCAAGGTTAGTAGTACATATTTACAGACTTCTCTTTTCTATATTTTTTCTCCACATACCTACTGGAATTTTCAGCATCTCTCAAATAAACTTCTTGAATTCAATTTTTTGCTCCCAAATCTGATCCTGGGAAAATCTGAACTAAGACAAAATAAACCTCTGAATCCTAAAACAGAGAAAATCTATTCCTACTTACAGACCAACGATAGCAGAGGTGCATTAATATCTGAAAATTTCATTGGATTTAGGAGCAGAAGGGGCTTGTGCCATGTTTCTTGGAAGAATCCAGGAGTGATATGATGATATTTTACAGAAGAAATGGTTTCAGATGTGCCTAGGAAAGCAAATTCACAAAATATTCAACATTTTTCATAGAGGTTGTACAGAACTGACAAACTTGAAGGAGTGATGCAGACCTGATGTCTCAGCAACTTCCTATATAAACAAATGAATGAGATCCATATTCCATTTGGCATCTCGACATAGTGTAAGATTTGGGACCATGACAAAAATCTAGAATTGGGTAGGAATGAGGAGAACCAGAAAAAATCTGGTAACATCCAATCAACTCATTGTTTGGGAACTCAAAGATTCATATTCAATTTTATTTAAGAAGGTAAAAAAGTTATATTTTGTGTATTGTTGAGCTTGAAAAAATAAGATTCACACCTTTTATTAATATTTGTTGGATTATGACTTGCTATTATTCACTACTTCCTTCTCTGTAAACCTTTTGATGTAGTTTATGAGAAAAGTATTAATTCCTCCCTCTGTGATTTTGAGCTTGGCTTTGTGACATTTTGAGCAATGGAATATGAGTTGACCAGCCAAATGTCATATTTGAGCAGAATATTGAAGAGGAATTCTGCATTACAATTTAGGACTGTCAAAATGAAAACAAAAGGAGATCAATGGGAGCCAGATATCAGTGCATTGGGAAAAGTAAATGCTTTCAGATGCTGACACACATAGGAAGGTTCCAGGTTCACATCTGGAGACCTCCCGGACTATGTTGAGCATATATGTTCTCATGATCCAGGGCTAACTGAGGCAGTGTGGATTGTGACATTAAAACCCTGACAAAGGTCTCTCTCTCATCTCACACAAGGAATAAAGAAACTTTACCATTTTTTAAAGTTTTCTTTTTAAAGAGTTTTTAAAGGAGACCAGGTATTACAATTCCTTGAGCAGATAAATTCATTTAGACCATGCAAGCAAAACTTAGCTATTTCTTATACAGGTCTCTGATAGTCATAAATTAAATTTCCTTCTAAAAATGCCTTAGGATAATCACTTTTAACCAGTCTTCTGCTCTCTGAAAACTCTAACAGTAACAGCAGTGATTGCAAAGATTAAAAAACTTCATATTTTATTTATAAGCCAGCCTATAATGTCATGTCTCTGGTCTCTAACCTGCTTCTTAGCACTTTTGGTTCAAGATGTCCTGGATCACAAATTGCTCTTCTGTATGCACAATACACTTCTAAAAATTTAAACTTGGGACCAATAAGTGGTGTGGTGGTTAAGGGTGCTGGACTCCTGCATGGTTTGAGTCCCTGATCTAGTGGCTTGCTTACTCACTTTCCGTCTCTCTCTCTCTCTCTCTCTCTCTCTCTCTCTCTCTCTCTCTCTGTCAGTCCTTCTAAAATAAATAAACAAACAAAGTTAAATAAAATAATTCTCTAAATAATTTAAATTAATCTGATTTTTTTGATAGGAGCTGTTTTTTTCAAATTGGATTTCAGAATAGATATGTAGAACTCAAATTAGCTGTCCTGCAACATACATGTGATGTGAATGAAAATAAATGTTTGATGTCTTAGCCACTGAAATTAAATGGATGCTATTAACATAGGAAAGTTAACTGATAACACAAACTAAGGGAGGAAACTGGACTCAAACAACCAAGGAAAAGCTACAAATCACTGCTACACCTCCTAATGATGATGCAAAAATTCTAGCTTGCCCTTCAATATTCTTTATTCCACAGCTACCAGTTCTTGTTTTCCCTCTCTAAAAATCCAAGAAGCAATTACACTAACAGTGTGATTAAATATATCAATATGTAGGAGTGGGGAAAAAGAAATGCAACGACTAACACTATTTTAATGCTTTCTATGTTGAAGTTTTGATCTCATTATCATGAAAAGTTGGAAGGCATTCTTTTCTAAAATGATTGTAAAGTTTAAAATGCAAGTTGGGAATTCACATGAATGCCTAGAACTATGAGTCACTGAAAAATCCTGGAAATGCTGTTAAAAGTTCCACACTCCTCCTCCCAACTAAGTGTTTTTCAAAGCATTCTAACTCTTTGGAATATGAGGTGGGAATAAAGGGATAGAAGATATTATCAAGTTTTGTTTTGTATTTTTTTCAGCATTGTTAAGACGTAATTGGCAAAAGTTGTGTATATCTACAATGTACAACATGATATTTGATATATGTATACATTATAAAATCATTACCATCAAGTTATTTGTTTTCTTGCTATTGATTTCTTTGAGTTGCTTAGTATTTTTAAGTCTCAATAAAGAATCTTTATATAGTGAAGGCTTATTTCTGGGATGGCTCCTTTCATATTCATTTTAAAAACTGAATTAGTTTTCAGATAGAAAAAGTAAAGAAATAATGGAGAAAAGCTGAAAGCTTTTCCACTAAAAACAGGTACAAAACAAGGATGCTCACCTTCTCCACACCTTTTCAATATAGTACAAGTCCTTGCCAATGCAATCAGAAAAGAGGAAAAAATAAAAGGCATTCAAATAGGAAAAGAAGAGGTGAAACTCTCTCTATTTGCAGATGACATGATTATATACATAGAAGACCTGATGGTATCCATGAAAAAATTCCTGGAAGTAATACATGAATACAGTAAAGTTGCAGGATACAAAATCAACATACAGAAATCTATAGCATTTCTATATACAAACAGCAGGCAGACTGAGATAGAACTGAAAAAGTAATTCCATTTACCATAGCCACAAAAATATAAGATACCTAGGAATAAATCTAACCAAAGAAATTAAAGACCTCTACAAGAAAAACTATAAGAAGCTTAAAAAAGAAATTGAAAATTACACTAAAAAGTGGAAGGATGCCCCTTGTTCCTGGATTAGAATGATAATTATAATCAAAATGGCAATTCTACCCAAATTAATGTATGTATTTAATGTAATCCCAATCAAAGTACCAGACACATTTTTCACAGATCTAGAAAAGACAATCATAAAATTTGTCTGGAGTCATAAAAGACCTCATATTGCTAAAGCAGTTCTGCATAAGAAGAGTGGAATAGGCAGCATCTCACTCCCAGACCCAAAAATATACTACAAAGCTGTGATAATCAAAACAGCATGGTACTGGCACAAACAGACAAGGTAGACCAATGGAACAGAATAGAATCCCCAGAAACAAACTCCCAAGCATAGAGTCAACTGATTTTTGGCAAACTGTTCCAGTCAATCTAGGGGAAAGAGGAAAACCTCTTCAGTGAATGGTGCTGGAAAAACTGGATATTCACCTGCAGAAAGATGAATCTGAACCCCGACCTCTCAACATTGACAAAAATCAACTCAAGGTGGATCAAAGATCTAAACCTATGAACTCATACTATAAAACTGCTCCTGAAAAACACTGGGGAAACTCTGGGATACAT
>JAKSZU010000001.1:81059781-81069781 GCA_026018925.1 Tupaia tana
TGTTAAAAGTCTTATTTTAAAGATAATAGTTCTGCAAGTTCTTAAATCTCTGCTAGGGAATGAGCTTCTCAGCAGTCAGGACTAATTTACATACTGCATTAGCCAAAAAAAATAATAATTATAATGGAGTTAAGCAACTGAAATTGGGGGTCAGTCTATTAGGGTAGCTAGTATTACCTTAACTAACCAAAGTAGTATGAATGGAACAGGGAAATCAGGTAGGAGGCTACTAGAATAACCTATTACTTTCTTTCTTTCTTTTTCTTTTTCTTTTTTTTTTTTTTTTTTTTTTTTTTGAGTGGTTTTTGCTATAGGGTATGGTACGTATGCTCACCAGAAAGACAGAGAGACAGAAAGCGATAAATCACCCCATAGAGGGGATAAATCACTCCCCTAGAGGGGATGACCATGCCACAATCCCTTCTCATCCATTCTCCTCTAGGAATTTTGGGCACACACACACATGCACTGGCATGAGTTTAAGCCACTGCTGTCGTCTACATGGGAGTCCAGTGACATAACCATTATGCCAACTGCTAGTTCCAGAACAACCTATTTCTAGACTCTTTTTCAAAACTAACCTCTTGGAAAAAATTGCTAATGTCTCCACTTCTTTCTTTTCTTTTTCCAGTCTTTTATTTACATAGACACTAAAAAATCTCTCGATGTCCATATTGCCAAATCTAATCATTTCTAAATCTTCATTTTATTTACCTAGCACCACTAATGCCAGAATTGATATTCCCTTGCATAAATTCCTTTTCACACTATTCTTTCTTTTTTTCTTGACTCTCATCCTGCCTCACAGCTCAATCTTGCTGAAACATCTTCCTGGTCTGTGCACGTTTCAGTGACATGGGTCTCATTTCTCATACTTTTCTCTTCTTTCACACTTTCTAGGTAATGCTATCCACTTCATGTCCATAAATACCATGTTTGATGGTTCTATCCCAAATTATAGCTACTTTATGCTTCTACTTGGTATTCATAATATAAATACTCAGTGACTCACTTACTAAATTCATTGTAGGTCTATAAATACCGCATACTTATCTTGCTCCAAACCAAACTTGGTATTTCCCTATCTTCTTACCCATTCCTCTTCTAATGGTATCCTATTCAGCAAATGGTAACTCTATTCTTTAATTATTTCAACCAGAAACTATTGGTTCCCCTGTTTCTTCCATGACACATATACAATTCCCTTGAAAAGTCTGTGGCTTTACTTTCAAAATGTATCATGAGGGACCAGCAGATGGTGTAGCAGTTGCATCACTCCCACTTGGCTGACTATAATTCGAGTCCTGCACCCAGTGGCTTGAAAATCACACCAGATGTGTGTGCGTGCCCACCAATAATTCTGGGAGGAAGATGGAGGAGAAGGGATTGTGGTGTGACCAACCCCCTAGGGGATGATCTCTCCCTTTTTACTGTCTCTGTCTCTCTTTTTCTGGTAAGTGCCTGCTCCCTAAGGCAAAAACCTCTTAAAAATAAAAAAGTATCATGATCCCATTTTTTTTCCAAACTCTCATCATTTTTTCTTTCTGCCATAGAGCATACACATACTCCAAAGAGAGACTGATACAGAGAGAAAGTGAGAAGTCAATCTCCTACCCAGGGAAGATGACCACTCCACGATTCCTTCTCCTCCATTCTCCTCTGGGATATTGGGCATGCATGCACAAACATCCAGCATGTGTTTCAAGCTGCTGGGTCTGGGACTTGAACCACAGGTTCCACCACGTGGGATCCAACACCTAAATCACCAAGCCACCTGCTAGCCTCCTCATCGATGCTCTCTTAATATTAGTCACCTTGATTTTTTTTTTTTTTCTGGAAATTTAGCAGCTTCTAACTGGCCTCTCTGTTTCCATCTGGACCTCCTAGAATTATTCTCAACACAGTAGCCAGTAAGTGTTTTTGAAACCTACTTTGAATCATGTCACTCCTTTGTGTAAATGTTCCAGCTGTATTCTATCTCAAAAGCAATACAATCTCAACCTCTGGTCAGGGCACAGAAGTCCCTATATGTTCTTCAAACCTTACTAGGCTCTAGGCCAACAGGTCACCTGCTGATGCTCAAACTCACCATGCATATGTCTCTCCTGCCTAAATGTTCTTTACTCCACTACCATCACGATTCATACCTGTACATGATTTAGGTCTCTGCTACAGTGTCTCCCTTTCGGAGAGTATTCTTTTGACTCTCTTATTTAAAAATAATGCTCCTCCCTCAGCCATCACTTTGTCCTCCTGTCATATACTGTTTTTCTTCAGAGAATCTATTGCTATTTGATGTGTAATACATTTTTGTTTATTTATTATCTATGTCTCTGTCAGCTTCACAGGTCTGAGATTTGATCTGTTTTTTATTTTATTGTTGTATCTTAGGTACCTAAGGTAGTGGCTGGCATATGATAGGTGTCAATAAATATTTGACTAAATGAAAAATGAATGGTGTGGATGATAAGCAAAAGTGGAAGCAAATAATTATAGACAAGGTAGAATGACTCTGGTTTGTTTTGTTTTGTTTTAAAATTTGTTACTTCCATGAGTGAGTGCAAGAAACAGAAACACAGGTATTCCTAACAGAATCCTCATGCACAATTCACCTCCACTCTCAGCCAGTCCGCATCATAGCCTGTTTTACATGTGTGTCCAACATGATCAGAGTTTCTAAGATTCAGACTGAGAACTTCTCCCGTGTGGGTTTAGGTGAGTTACTGCTTTGCCACCTCCTATTCCTGCCTCTGGATTGTTAAAGAAAGAAAAAGCTACTGAGCTGGCCCGTAGCCTAGTGGTTAGAGGAACTAATCTCACATGGCCAACCACCTTTCGAATTCCAGCCCTGCTGCTTGATAAACATGCCAGGAGCATATGCAATCAACAGCATGGAGAGAAAGAGAAGGGAATGCTGCATACCACGCCCATTGGGGGCTACCTTCTCTCTGTCTCTTGTGTGTGCATTTTCTCTTTTTCTCTCTGGCAAGCACATGTTCCCTCTGGCAATTAAAACAAAAAGAAAAATCCATTAATATCTTATTTGCCCCTAATCCTAATGACTAGCACAGTGCTTAGAGTATATAGAGGTGGTTCATAACTTTTTCCGGGAATGGAAATTATTCCTAAGTGACTTCTATTTTTCTATAAGTGATTTCTTAAGTGAGTATCATAAAATGTTGAATCCTGATCTTAACAAATTATTAACATACTAATTATATGTTTTCTACATCTCAGACATTGTTCTAAGATGGAGATTCAATAACAATGATGAAATTGAAAGAAATTCCCAGCTTTGTGCAATTTATACTGTAAGATCTCTGACTTAGGGCGAGTTCAATTTTTTTTTTTTTTTTTTTTTAGATTTTTTTGCAAATTTTCCAAAATACACTTACATTAGTTTGCAAAATTGAAGAATTTATTATTTTATAACAAGAAAACAACAGTGAAAATATTTTAAGAATAAATACCCAGATTTTCAGACATAGTCTTAATTAAATTGAAACTAAATATACATAATTTCCATATACTCACCATTGGAAAATATCCACTTTGGCTGCCTGCCCTAAATGTGAGTCTTGATTTATTGTAAATGGTTTTTTTCTAATTTTATTTTATATTTCTCTATTTTATGTAGAGCATATTTAAAATATTTTCTGGAATTAGTTGGAGTATAAATAAAACATAAAATGAATTATACAGAACAAAACACATACAACACTTTAACATGAGTACCAAGACATAATGCTCTCACTGAGTTATCTGGGAAAAATCCCCATTCAGGCACGATCAGGCCAAATATATTTTACTCCAACAGCATCTTTTCTCAGTTTTTCATACCTACTTCTTGAGTCAGACAGACAATATGTAGGAATTAATGGACAATTTTCTATTTATTTTTTCTCTGCCAATGTGAAAAAAAAAAAAAAAAAAAAAGATAGGTTTCTATGCTCAGGCCCCTTCCGTGCAGTTTCTGTAGCCCATTAATTCAGACTCACTTCAATTATTACCAATATTCTGATGACCCCAAACACATCCTTGTCTTGAGCCTTATACTCAAAAATCTACCTGGAGCTCTCATAAATGCCTTTAACTAAATAATTCTCATTTTGTCCTCATCTGTTTCACTGTTGCCTGGGTCCTTTACCTTCTGAATTACCTTTTTCAAAGAAAGTGTACTGCTGTCTACTCCTTTATTCAAGCCTGGATTGCAAATGATTCCTAAACTGCCCTCTCTATCTGAACTTCCACATCAACAGTTCTTTGCACTGTCTACTTCCTAAGTAGCTCTCATGTCTGTCCATTTCTTTCCACCTTTTTCCTCACTATCTTAGTTCAGCTTCTCGTCTTCACCCAGCTGAACACATGGCAACTGCCTTGAAACTGGTCTTTCTGCTTCTGCCTCTTTTTCAATCTAGATTATGTACCCTCCTGCTTCTGATTGTGTCATCAGCTTGATTTTATGCAATATACTTTGCCCCCACTTCTTACCCGTTGCCACCTCCAGTATTTATTCTACAGTCATATCGTGGCACCACATATTATGATTTCCTAAGTGTACCATGTTTCTCTCACATCTGGCCTTTTATACATGCTGTTTCTCTCTCTTTATTTTTTATTTATTTATTTTTTTAGTTGCCAGAGGGTTTGTGTGTGCTTGCTCAAGAGAGAGAAAGAGAGAAATCATCCCTTTGTCAATTAATAAAGGTTAAGAGGTGGGAGCAGAAAGATAATACCAGAATATATTTACTTGTATGCTTATCTTCTTTGATTATTCATTCCCATTCACTGATGTAAAGTTCAGAATTGTCCAGAAAATTATCTTTAGAATATTACATGCAATATCTTTACTAATCCCTCTTTGTAGAGTAGACTGGTATCTTAATAAGTTGTTCTTTGCTCACCTCCTATACCTTTTTCCTCCATTTCTCCATCCTGTCAGGATTTGAGGCACAGGTGCACATGCACCCGGTATGTTTTTCTACATAAGAAGCATTCATACTTAACCCACCATCAATTGTCTTTGCCATTCTTGTCCTGTTGCCCTTGAATTCTTTTCTCTATAAGATTATAATCTGCTTGAGGGCACAGTGGTTGGGAGGCACTTGGGAGGTGTTATATAATTAATATTTCTTGACATAAATAAATAGATAAATAAATAGATAAATAAATAAATTGGAAATTACAAAATAGTAAAGGGCATTTTGAAAGACATGGAATCCTGTGTAGGTCAAAGAAAAGTCTTATTTTTTTTTTTTGGAGAGGTTTTTGCTATAGGGCGTGCTCACTCGCCAGACAGACAGAGAGAGACAGAGAGACAGAAAGTGAGAAATCACCCCCCAGGGGGGATGGCCACGCTGCAATCCCTTCTCCTCCATTCTCCTCTTGGGATCTTGGGCATGCATGCACACGCACCTGGCATGAGTTTAAGCCACTGGGTCCAGGACTTGAACTGCGGTCGACTACGTGGGAGTCCAGCCACATAGCCATTACGCTAACTGCTGGTCCCAGAAAAATCTTATTTTTGTATTGAGAGGGAAAGATTACCTCTAGAGAAATTTTGAGTTACCTGAAAGATTGAAGACAATCACCTCAGGTTTCCAAATGATGATTTATAAACCATGAGAAAGACATAAATTTGAAAGTAAAAAGACTGAGAGCAATTCAAAGTTAATAAAAATATGGAAAAATCCAAGATATGATGTTAGCAGGTTTAGAGAAACAGGAATTTACTGGAAATTATGAAAATAAAGATCAGAAGTTGAACAAGTTATACTTTTTAATTCCCATGTAGGTACTTCAGAAACTAATCAGAAATGGAATTCAAAGAGTTTAGTTGGGGACAAAAATTTCAAAGTTCATAAATAGTATTTTCCTAAAATGCATTTTGCATGAACTTTTTGGACATGCCTTGTATGCCCTTGTACTATTGTGATTTGAAGTTATGTAAATGTATAGCTTACCAAAAAAAAATACATACATAAAAAATTACTTCTCCAAATAATAACTTAAATATTAATCTTTCTGAAACTACAGTGGCAGTAAAAAAATAGAAAAACTATTAAATAATCAATAAAATATAAAGATTAACAGATACTCTTTTTTTGTTAAAGAAGGTAAATGACAGGAAAAGTTGGTATAGGAGGTGAGCAAAGAGCAACTTATTAAGATTCCAGTCTACTCTACAAAGAAGGATTAGTAAAGATATTGCATGTAATATTCTAAAGATAATTTTCTGGACAATTCTGAACTTTACATCAATGAAAGGGAATGAATAATCAAAGAAGATAAGCATACAAGTAAATATATTCTGGTATTATCTTTCTGCTCCCACCTTTTAACCTTTATTAATTGACATTTAAATTTCAATTTTTAAAAAATTTTGGTGTGGTTGCAATATCATTTTTTGTTGAACTTTAATACAGTCAGTTTGTATATTTAAATGCAAATGTTAAATCCTACGGTTTTATTTTAAGTAAGAGTTTGTGCCTTGACCATATTTTACTTTAAAAATATTATTTCTATTATTTTCCTAATTATGAGGTGTGTGTATTTACTTTGTAGACCCTTTTGATGGCATACATTTTTTAAAAAGGAAAGAAGGAACACTTAAACCATGAACAATGCCACCAGCCAAAGCTTATTCCAATTCAGTGTTGGCCCGTATACCCAGCTGTGGGTGCAGTAAGAAAACACAAGGAAGGCTACCCTGGCTATTTTTGGACGACATTTATTCCAATTGGTCTAATATGTATTTAATTGCCCAATACTAAATTGTAACAGCTATATGTTTTATATATTTTTATTGTTATGGCTTATGTAAGTTTTCAAAGTGAGATACAGTTTGTCTTTATTTCACAGAGAGTCTATTTGAAGAACGAAGCAGATAAAATTTATATGATATTAATTGTTAGCATAACTCATGTAAATAGGGTTAGAAAATTTCATAGGAAAGGGCAAGGGATTAGTGATCTATGAAATTTCTAACCTTTCTTTTATTATGAAAAAGAGCTTAGTGCTAAAAATACTGAAATTTGTTCAACCTGTATATTAGAAGACATAAAAGTTGAATCTATCCTAAAACACTGAAGGAACTCCCTAAATACCCATCAGCAGATACTCAGTTACTGACTAATAGCTGTGTATGGGTCACTTTCCCAAAGTAAAAAGAAGTGTTATCCTTAACTACGAATCAGCCTGAATAAATACCCTAATGATATCACTAGACAGTGAGCTCTTGATTGCAGATCTCTTAGTTTCCATATCTTATGTAGAGTCAGACAGTAAGAGAATTCAATTGATGAATGCTGAATGCATTTTTCACAGGGCTCAGTCTTAAGGTTCATATTATTATTTTTTTTTACTATACTGGTAAGCATTTCATTTTGTTGTACTGTATATTTTATGTATTATGTTCATGCATCATGTAATTTTATTGTAATTTCTAATTTACAAATAATTATACATCTTTGTGGAGTATATAAAAATGAAAAAAAGAAAATTAAAAGAATTAGGAATTGAAGCTACTTTTAGAATAACTAAGGCTTTGTGTTAAATGCCCCTTGATATTATTTCATTTAGTAATTTTGTATCCACCATCTGTAAAATGGGTAGCATTAGCTACATTTTAGAGATGAAAAGGTGTGAGTGACCCATTCAATGTACCATAGCTAGTGGAAGCAGAGGTAAACTTTGAACACATGTCTGGTAAACTTTCTTTTTATGCTCTTGTGTGGTCTCTTGCTTATCAAAGCTTATAGGATAACAGAGAGATTAAAACCATAAGACTTGGACTGGAATTTTAGCCACGACACTGGTTGGGCACTCTTCAACTAGCCACTTAACCTATCTAAACTTCAGTTTTTTACTTTTGTAAATAGTGCCAATCACATAAGGACACTGTGAAAATTAAATTAGATAATTCACATGAAAATATTTGCCATGTAATAAGTGCTCAATGAGAAAGAAATTATTATTATTATTGTAAAGACACTAGCCTATCTCATTTCCTTCCTTCCTTCCTTCCTTCCTTCCTTCCTTCCTTCCTTCCTTCCTTCCTTCCTTCCTTCCTTTCTTTCTTTCTTTCTTTCTTTCTTTCTTTCTTTCTTTCTCTCTCTCTCTCTCTCTCTCTCTCTCTCTCTCTCTCTCTCTCTCTTTCTTTCTTTCTTTCTTTCTTTCTTCTTTCTTTTTTTCTTTTTTTTGGAGAGGTTTTTGTTATAGGGCACATGCGCTCGCCAGAAAAACAGAGAGAGACAGAGAGAAAGAAAGCGAGAAATCACCCACTGGGGGGGGAGGATGGTCACGCCACAATCCCTTCTCCTCCATTCTCCTCTTGGGATCTTGGGCACGCACACACATGCGCCCAGCTTGAGTTTAAGCCACTGGGTCTGGGACTCAAACCATGGTCGACTACATGGGAGCCCAGCAACATAACCATTACACCAACTGCTGGTCCCCTATTTCATTTTTGTAAGATAATTTCAGTGCCAGCCCATGGCCTGGTGGTTAAAATGACTAGATTCCACTTAGGTGACTCTGTGGTTCAAGTCTCAGATGTGGAAGCTTAAAAAACACATCAAGTAAGTGTGCATGCTTTCCCAAAATCCCAAAAGGAGGTAGAAATAAGGAAAATGGATTGTGGAATCATCACGCTCCATTGGCGGTACTTTCTCATGTTCTATCTCTTTGTCTCTTTTTCTGGTAAATTATAAAAAAAGAAGAAGAAGAAGAAACAGTTATAATTGTAAAAAGACATATTATGGTATACTTTATAGTATATAAATTATACAAATACATCATTATTCATGTGTATATATCTATCTTTCCAGTCAATCAGGGTAGGCCAGGCAACCAGCATTTTTTTCCCCTATAGGGTTTGTGCACTTGCCAGAGACAGAGAGAGAGAAAGTGAGAGATTATGCCCCCTAAGGGGATGACCATGCTGCAATCTGTTATCCTCCATTCTCCTGGAATTTTAGGGATATGCACATATGCATTCAGTATGATTTTCAGGCCACTGGGTCCAGGCCTCGAACCATGATTTGCCACATGTGAGTCCAGCATCTCAACCACTATGCCACCCGTTGACCACCAGAATTCTATTTTAGATAAATAGACTCTAGTATAAAGAGGGAAGATTATTCACTCATAGTCTCACAAAAGTAGAAGAATCAGGATACAGAACTTTGGTCTCCCTGCTGTTCTAGTGCTACTTAGACTCACCTTATCTTCGCGAGAGATGAAACTTAACAAAATTTATTCCATGTGTGTAAAATTTCCCCAAAAGAAATAGTAGAGAGAATCACTAATACAAATGTATAACCTTTCTCCCTAAGGCTTCTTCAGTGTTCAAAAACATGATTAGTTTGTGATAGTCTAGGTTTTGTACGAATGTAGGCAATTGGTTAAGCCCGATGGCTTATTCCCAACTAATTGTACAATTCTATAAAATTATGAGACTGCGTTTTTGGAAAATAACTGCATATGTCTTATTCAACTCCTCCTATAGTGATGTTTGAAATCAAAGCAGGGAAGTTCAGCTTCATGGCAAATATAACATTAAGAAGAATGGATGAGGAGGTAGCCCATTGGCTGGCCCATCCTTACTCATTCGTATTGCATTCCTGACAAGAGAACTAGCATATTGAGGAAGCCCTCTGTTAGGTCAATGGATTTGGAAATATAATTGTATAATGATTACACAGAAAAAGCCTCTAATCAATAGCAAATACTGCCACAAAGATGCATAAATGTCAACATCTAGTAGCAACAAGTAACACACTTTCACTAACTTCAGGGCTTCTAGATACAAAGGTCATGGGCATCACTTGCAAATTCCAGAAGCCGACAAGGTAAATGAGGCAATAGAAGGTGTTTAATTAGTAGAGCAAAAAGTTAACTTACAGTTTGGATGGTAATTTTGCCTTGATTTTTGTTTTATGATGTGTTGTTTTACTGGAACCTAATTCCTGTCTATTTTCACATAAAACATACTAACATG